>JAJMKY010000083.1:0-40805 GCA_030564025.1 Teunomyces panamensis | reverse complement strand
TATAAGGTATCAAAAGGTTGCGGGTTCGACTCCCGCGTCGGGCTTACTTTATTTTTTTGTTTTTGTCTATTCTGTAAATTCTTGGTACTTAGAAAAAGGGCCTTGCCGTTTAACGTGACAGTCTCGAAAATGACGCAAGTACTTAGTTAGTGGCCGTTCTGACCGTGTTGTCTTGGTACACTCGGTCTCCACGATCTCAAAACATGCGGGACAAACCACACCCAGTCGTGGATGCTCGTGCGCATTCCGTTTACGCTTTCCATTAAGCTCATTTATCTTCTTAAGCCGATAAATTCCTCCAAAAATCGGATCGGGTGTAATCTGCCCTGAGGGAAATATCCCATGAAACAATGCCATATGTTGCCCATAGCCTGACGTCTTTATATGGAAAAACTTGATATCTTTACAATACGGACAAAGTCCATGACGAGTTCCACTTACTGGAGTGTTGTCTGGGTGGTTCTTAAAACGGAAATGCTCCGGCTCATATGGGCCACCAAGCTCAAAACTGCTATTGTACTCGTATCCAAATTTACCACTTGCTAACATCCCCTGGTCAAGAAGATCTCGTATAAAATTGGGTCTGGTGTACTTTTTTCTAACAATTGCAGTGTCGAAAGTTGTCGTATTGTTCACGAGCTTCAGCTCGATATCTTGTCTTGTCTCATTCAGCATACAATTTCTTGCCAAATTCTGGATGTGTGACAGTATATCAATCGTAAGAATCGAAACTTGAGTGTAGTCAGTGGGATCTTTCGTATTAAATGGGTGAAGTAGTGTTTGCTTACCGGTGACCCCATCGACGGTATTATTCATTATACCTAAAGTGACATTGTTGGATTCTTTTTCACCTCCGATATTGATTCCGTCAACACTATATTCTGATTCTGTAATAGGGCTGGCATATTCAGGTGGTGAATATTCCGTATCTTTGAAAAACTCGGGACAATTGTACACGTATTCATCGTTGGAAAACTCTAACCACGAACTGACAATATCCTCATTGTCAGGAAACATCGATTTAGTACTTGTATAAGCTTTGTTTTGGTAATCTGAGATGTCCAATTGGTATATTGATGGCTCTATAGCAACTAATTGTAAACCATGTTTATTTGTGGTATCAAAGCTGGCATCAAATGTAGTGTCGTTTTCTAAGGAGATTAGCATAGGAAATAGATTGGTGTGGGCCATTGAATATAAAGTAGCAACTAGCAAGGCAATTAACAAAGCAATTACGGCAAAAAAAATGTCTATTCTCTTGGTTTACCGCTTGTTGTATTTGTGCATAGATTTATTCGCAGCCATTTTTTTGTAACGATTATTTTTATGTAGGATTTTTGTGGCGGGATCTTGCAGTAATATATGCACTGTGATTAAAGCAACATAAATAATTAGATCTGCATATATTGTTTAGTTTAAAAGAGGAATATATAAAGCAATCCGGCTTATATCAAGAACTCTTTTTTGCTGGCACTGGAGGCAAAATAGAAGTTTCACGAATATACTGCTTTTTCTTCACATCATTAATAAACCACAAATTGGTCTGGTTCCAGCATGTAGCACATTGGTCTTGTCTACCATTGGCAATAGGATATTCAGCATAACGATAGCTGGTAGGATAAGCATTATTTTGTAAGTCATAATAAGTTGCATAGCCTTGGGTCTACTTGGTGTGTTTGTAGCAAGGAGTTCTCACAGCAGTTAAGTAATTCTCGTTGAATTGGATAGTGTCACCACTTAATAAAGCATTCGTTTTAGGTGTGGTGAACCTTCCAATTTCAATAACTTGTTCTGTTTCCTTGTCAATGAGATTACCGACCCATGTATTCGTATTAGCAGTTACGTTCTGGCTGACAAGAGTGACCTCAGTGATGTAAGTTCTATTGAATTTCCAAGGCCAATCATATCCGCACGAAACACCGGTGTCACCATCAGCACCCTTACTGCAGTGTGGATGAGTCAAAGTTGCATCACCAAAGTAAGTGAAAACCAAGCACTTGGTAACTCCAGGTTCTCTTGGCTGAACCTCGATATAACCAGCACCTTAACTATTCTTGAAAAGAAATTCAGTCGCGTAGAGAAACCCATGAATAGCACCATCATTCACAGTAATATCAGCAGTCAAGCGAGTAAATGGACTACTTTTTAAAGGGCCAGAATACTAGTTATAGCCTTGGACACCGAAAACTAATAAAGCAAGCCAAATTAAAGTAGTGTTGAACAACATTTTGAATACTTCTGAAGTGATCCATTCATGTCCGAACTGTGCCCATTTTATGTTATTTGGTTCAGCATCCAGTTATCGCAAATTTGGGACTTAATTTGGCTCGGTGGTTAAGTGCTTCGGACGTAAGTGATGCTACGTCAACCCAAGTAGGAAATTGCAAATCTCTTTAGCATTATCAAATTTATCGACCATTTTCTTCATCAGAGTACATTTAGTCAGGTGATGGTAGAATGGAGGGCTTGATTATGTCTTCGAGTAATGCCAACTTCACTTATTATATGTCAATAAACTAAGTTTGAATACATCAATATTCAGTATACAGGTATTGGTCCTTCCATCTGTCAATCCTTAAAGCCATATTGATACCGAATTTCTTGCCAAGAACATTTTATATGACTGCCCCCCTATTAATCATCTTGCATAATATTTGCAGATCTATATAATTGTGGGAATTGCGGGTTTTGGCTTGGTTGATGGCATTTGAAGATTCTAAACTAAAAAAAAACAATTGGTACTTTTTGCATCAAGAATTCTTCAAAGGCCCAGCAGTATATTTGATATGTATAACACTTACAAAAGTTGTCAGCATATCCGTGAAGTATTTTACAAAAAGTTTACATTTCAAAAATATGAATTTCTCAATTAACGATACGCGGTATAAAAATTTTTACTGAACGATCTAGAATATTGAGATAGAACTTTTTTTCCATTTTTTCCTGAATGTCTACTTAATTTGGGTTTATTCGTGCACTCTTAAGTACACTTTTATGCCCCTACATTCTTCTAGACAAACTTTGTGCAAAATGGACTCTTTATTGCTGTCTAGGCTGATACATTTTTACTCATAAAAGTTACATATCTCGAAAGACGAAATAGAGTCGGATTAGAGGCATTGGAGGAAAAAATATTACTGTTGTGATTGTGTGTTTTTCCAGTTTCTTCTTGTGTGTTCAACCGGTTTGACCAACAGTTGTCTTGTATGTCTCCTAACTGATCGTTACCGACGCTATTTGTTGTATATATCAAAATACCAGCCAATCATACCAATTCTTGTAAACCTAAGTACCGCCAATAGTTGAAAATTGTTTGTTTCATCCTTATTGTTAAAAGTATGAAACAATTATCCCCAAAAAACCGTCAAATTGGAGTATTAGAATATTTACTGGAATGTTTTACGTATTCAGTTTACTCCGAAACATAAAGTTGTGAGACATGAACACGAATTGCTGAGGTCTGAATACACAAATAACGTTAACACCAGGCTGTATTCCATACATACAGATTCATTTTACCCAGTTCAGACACACACTAGGATTTCGTTCACGAAATCCCGTTACGGTTGTAATGTAAATCCGTGCTGAAACATTGATTTTTGCAACTCAATATCAAATCATTTAATTCCGAAAACCGGAAGGTAGTTCCACAGATGCTGCAAGCTTGCTAAAAATGACTAAACCACGAGTCTATTATTTAGTCATCAATCAGTTAACTACCAGTTGTAAAAGAGTAGTTCAGCCAAACCTTGCATATGACACTATTGTTTTTATGGTTTCGTAACAGTAATAGAATTGTATGATGGCTTTCAGTGCCACAGTGCTTCAATTGTGGCAGAATTACTAATGGGCTTGACCAGACTTCCTTGCACGATGGTGAAGCTTCCGATGATAGATCATGAAATTGCTGAAGCTTACAGTATGTTGAAACGCTTAAACTAAACATTATTTTTTATGCAAATATAAGAAATTGCGCATTCTCGCTTGACAATACATGATAAATGTTTCGTTTTCATTATCGAGGAAATTTTATGTCTGCATGGATAGGATACAGCCATTCATAAATTGCACGCAACAAACATTGTTTGCTGATTGTAACAATTGTAGTAGGAGTATCAGACCGCAGTTGAAGTTACTCCAATCCCGACTTATTTATTTGGAAGATGTTAGATCGGTACTGCGTGTAAAAACCATCTTGTTTCTGCAGCAAAATGCCTTTACGGAATGATCAAGTTTTAGGCGGCATGTCATAATCTATTTTTAATCATTTTCACGACCTAGCATAGAATCGGAAGGAAATGATAAGCACTGTATGTCTTATCAATTGGTAATGCGCTTTTTTATATGCATGGTTATGACAGGGGGGGCTTGTACAAACTTGCAAGAATACTATAGACTGACTTTCGCGTCGTCCATACAAAAGGGGCTTATCTGAAGGAGAGAGATACCCCTAATTGAATGCATTGTCCCAAAATTGGCGTTGGAGCCGTATGGACAACTGCACTTGCTAAATCTAATTTCCACGTTTGATATATTTTCTAGCACCTTATGCGGTTGAAAGGGACTGTATGACATATTATTTCTTTGAGAACCCTACCAAGAAGCCAAGAGTGTACTTATATCTTGATCAAACCAATATTCCTTGTTATTTCTGTCCACCTACACTTCCAAAGCGTTATGTTTAAACTGAGAACATTCCTTCTCTTGACCATGCAATAGTGTCCTAGAATCGAGGATATACGTTCAATTCTTTTTTTTTTTCAAAATAATTCATATCTGGTGGAAACAGAGCTATTCAAAAATAGAAGCAGGGTTTCAATTCTGTTTACATTTTAAAATGGAATTGGTGCCGCTCGCTGAATTCAACCCCAATAGACTAATAGGATATTTTTTAATAATTAAATGGTCAACAACAGACGAGCCACGGTAGGCAATTGGAAGTTATAATGGTTGCCAAAGGTGTACTTGGTAGCGTTGGAGAATAGCATAAAAAGGCACAAAAAGTCAGCCATTTCAAGAGTTATTCCTCAAGATCATCAATCACAATGGTTTCTATTACTTCCCTTTCTACCAAGACTCTCTTAACTTTGGCCCTTGCCCTTTTTTCCAATGGTATTGCAATTCCTGCTGATGCAGACACCAACCTGCTTGAAGCCAGGGATGATCTGAAGGTTTTAAAATTGGATTTCGAAGTTAAGGTAGCAGCTACCAACCACACCTCAATTAAGTTGAACTCTCCTTACGCTGTCCAAAGAATTAATAAGAGAGATGGTACACCTACCTTTGAATTGGTTAATCAAATTATCTACTACTCTACCAATTTATTGTTTGGCTCAAACAAACAACAGATTTCTGTTGATATTGACACTGGAAGTTCTGACTTGTGGGTCCCAGTAACTGGTGTACAATGTCAGAAGCGTCCACATAATGATCCTGCCGACTATTGTACCTTAAATGGTGTCTTTGATCCAAGCCAATCGTCGACTTACCATGACTCAGGCGACGAATTTTCTATTGAATATAATGACGGAACATCATCCGTAGGTGATTTTTCTTCTGATGATGTTCAAATTCCAGGTGGACCCACAATTAACCAGATTAATTTTGGTGCTGTTACAAGTACTTCGGTTAACACAGGTATTGTTGGTATCGGATTGGATACTAACGAGGCTGACCATAGACAATACCCAAACTTCCCTGATCTCTTGAAGAGCCAGGGTTACATCTCCAAAAAAGCCTACTCTTTGTATTTGAATGATGTTGAGGCAACCTCTGGTTCTGTTATCTTTGGTGGAATTGATCATGCCAAGTATTCTGGAAACTTAGTTACTGAAAACGTGTTGAGTGACCTGCAATTAGAAATTATCTTGGACAGCGTCAGTGTTGGCGGCCAATCTTACCCAGTCAATGATCTAGCCGTGTTTGATACTGGTACCACCCTTACTTACTTGCCTTATTATATTGTGCAAGCCATTATTGAGGATGACAACGCTCATCATGACGCCCAACTTCATGCTTATGTTTTCACCTGTAGCAAGGCTCCACAGGGATCCGTTGTTTTCCAGTTTGATCAAGGTGCTCAAATTTCTGTTCCATTTTCTGACCTTATTATTCCTGTTTATACAACTAATGGAGATATCACCGATACCTGTATTGTTGGTGTTTCTCAAGCTGATGATATTACCTTAGGTGACACTTTCTTGAGAAGTGTGTACGCTGTCTACGATTTGGATGATCTCACTATTAGTATTGCCCAAGCCAAGTACACTACTGACTCTAACATTCAAGCTATTTCTTAAGTTTTATGATTGGTTGACCCAGTCAAGTCTTTAGTTATTTTACTTCAATAAATGTTTCGTTTCTTTTTCCCTAGTAAATAAACAATCGCATTTATTTTAGCTGTTAATAGATAGCACTGAAGGCGAAGAATTGATTAAAAAATTAGCGAGGTCCATATTCAATTGAATTATCAAACATAGCTCGAGGAGATTTCTTCATCATGGGCTTTTGAAATGAAAAGATCAGCATTCTCAACTGCCCTCTACGATGCAACAACTAAAAAGCTTACATACTATTTTAATGAATAATAAAGTAGTAAATAAACGGGAGTCCAAACTGTTTTGTTTATGGTAATAAATATTTGTCCAGTCTGACTATTATCATGTTTGGCAAATCAATGCTCTAACTTTTCTAAAAATTATGTTACTGCCGCTGTGCTGCACGGATCTATTACAGCCTTAGTACCAAAATTTCACTCTTGATTTTATTGCTCGACATCAACATGAGAGCTAACGAGTTAATTGAAATGTAGCAGGATTTATAGATTCTTGGTTGTTTTGCAGTAATTAAATCGTATGAGCCGTGTGTTTCAACAAACCATCAATAAAAAAACTAAGCATGTTTGGATCCACCTTGAAGACAATGGCGCAATATCATAATTAGGTTTAGATCCGAATTGGAGGAATATGACTTTTGAAGTACACTTTTCTTGCAATTGGAAACTGCACGATCTCTAGTATTATAAGGTTACTGTACCACAATTTACCGATCCGGTCATGCAGTAGCCTTTTATGTATGTTATTCTTTTTTCTACCATGATAGACCTACCAAGCGTTATTGATGTATGCGCGAATTTTTGTTAGCCAAATTGGATTTAAATGGTGATAAGTATTTGGATTCAGGTAATGAACTCAATTGTTGGTCCCTATGAACCAACCTAAGGCCAAAGCCTAATGCAAGAGGCATTCAACCAGTGTCATGAAAAATATATAATACCATAAAACAGATTTGTATATAATTGGAGGGTTGGCCGAGTGGTCTAAGGCGGCAGACTTAAGATCTGCTGGACGAACGTCCGCGCGAGTTCGAACCTCGCATCCTTCATTATTTTTTATATTGCAAACCAACTGAATTAATCATGATCAATGGTAAGTAGTTAGCTGTGGGCAGAGAGACACTTCGGCTTTGGTGGTGCTGAGTGTATATATTGGTGACCGCCGGGAAATTTAACAGATGGAAGGTGTAAGGCGTTTTTTCCGTGGAGGTGGGGGTACATCTGTGCAAACCGTCATGCTCCGGGGTGATCACAACCAATTAGGGCCAGGCACCATCCGAGTTCCGAGGGTGCCGGAATACAAATCCAGCGCGGTAATTTTTGGATGAAAAGAAAAAAGTTGGCCAGTAACAAAACTAACATATATAATAGTTTGCTATAAACGTTTACTTTTTAGTGGGTTAATAATGTTGTCTAGAAGTATCAAATCTAGCTTGAAACGTGTTCCGGCCGTTCTCCCAAAGCAATCCCTTAAGACGACCTTCAAGGTCGCTAATGTTGTCAGCGTCAGATCAGTCTCCAATGTCTCCACGTTCAGACCACAATATAATGTACAATCGTTGAACTTCAAGCGTTTTGCTTCCCACACCGTAAAGGTACCTGAAATGGCCGAATCCATCACTGAAGGTACCTTGTCTGCTTACACCAAGAGTGTTGGTGACTACGTAAACCAAGATGAGCAGATCGCTACCATCGAAACCGACAAAATCGACATTGAAGTGAATTCTCCAGTCTCCGGTACCATCACCGAGTTATTGGTCGAAGTTGACGAAACCGTTGAAGTTGGCCAAGACTTGCTTAAGGTTGAAGAAGGGGCAGCTCCAGAAGGTGCTGCTGCTCCAAAGAAGGAAGAAGCTGCTCCAAAGAAGGAAGAAGCTGCTCCAAAGAAGGAAGAATCTGCTGCTCCAAAGAAGGAAGAAGCTCCTAAGAAGAAGGAAGAAGCTCCAAAGAAGAAGGAAGAACCAAAGAAGGAAGCTGCTAGCTTCACTTCGTTCTCCAGAAACGAAGAAAGAGTTAAGATGAACAGAATGAGATTGAGAATCGCTGAACGTCTTAAGGAATCGCAAAACACCGCTGCTTCGTTGACCACTTTCAACGAAGTCGACATGTCCAACTTGATGGAAATGAGAAAATTGTACAAGGACGAGTTCTTGGAAAAGACTGGTATTAAGTTGGGTTTCATGGGTGCATTTGCCAAGGCCTCTACCTTGGCTGCTAAGGAAATCCCAGCTGTGAATGCTTCCATAGAAAACAATGACACCATGGTGTTCAGAGACTACACTGATATTTCTGTTGCCGTTGCTACTCCAAAGGGTTTGGTTACTCCAGTTGTGAGAAACGCCGAATCTTTGTCTATCTTAGGCATTGAACAGGAAATCGCCAACTTGGGTAAGAAAGCTAGAGACGGTAAGTTGACCTTGGAAGACATGTCCGGTGGTACTTTCACCATTTCTAACGGTGGTGTTTTCGGTTCTTTGTACGGTACTCCAATCATCAACTTGCCACAAACCGCCGTCTTGGGTTTGCATGGTGTCAAGCAGAGACCAGTTACTGTGAATGGCCAAATCGTTTCTAGACCAATGATGTACTTGGCATTGACCTATGACCACAGAGTCTTGGATGGTCGTGAAGCCGTCACTTTCTTGAAGACCGTCAAGGAATTGATCGAAGATCCAAGAAAGATGTTGTTGTTGCAATAAACCATTCTAAACTAAACGTTTCATCTTCATAGCAATAAATTATTCGACAGTATTTGTTTTCTTTTTGTCTTGCTTTTGTTCATGCTTTGTCTGGCGTTATTCTTTCTCGAGTTCCATATCGTAACCCTTTTTTACATGTAGTTGCGTTCGTGAAGCATTTTTTCGTGATTCTTTATATGAGATTGCCTAATCGAGAACAAAACAAAAATAAACCTAAAATCGAACTGTAATTGCAACTGTTTACCTTTTGCCTGATCAGGAAACTGAAGTCTCAATGGTAGAAAAAAAACCCTTTTGCTATCTTTCCATCATTTGATAACTTTTTGTAGTACAAGAATCCCACGAATACTTCCTCACTTTCTTTTGTTTTAACCATCATAAATCACATCCTAGCGCAAACAACAACCCAAAAAAGGTGAAAGAAAAAGTAACCCACCCCCTGCTCTCGATAATTGACACCAAAACTATCGGTCCTGATCTTATTCATTTAAATTCTACAGTTATGGATCAATTCAATACCTGGGAAGTTACACCTTCCAAAGCGGTTCCTTTGCCTCACGAGAACTTTGATCAGTACCTTACTGAATATGACGAGATCGACAACATGTTTAACGAAACCTTGACGGGGATTCAGGACCTCGACATTCCCTCTGGCTTTGCCATGAACCAGGAAAATATGGCGCAGCATCAGCCAAAACACAGCAGAAAAGCAAGTGGAACTGCTATTTTTGGCTTTACTGACCACAACCGTGAGATCTCCATTGGTGGTTTGACAAACGACTTGTACAAGACGGGCAAGTATTTCATGGATATGAGCAAGTCGATCTCGCCCAACGATTTGTTGCGATCTCTTAGCGCCAACAACGATAATCTTCAATTAGATTCTGGTGCCGAGTTAGGTTTTGACTTTGAAGAGCCCAAACCAATCTTGTTGATGGAAGAAGACGAATATGAGGTTGAACAACAGGCAAAAATCAATGCCTTGCCCCAGCTGTCGCCCATCAGAAAACAACAGGATTATCATGTCACCAACAAGAACCCAAGATCATACAAGTTTCCACCTTCACCATCACCTGTTAGAGAAGACCGTACGAGATCTTCGCCTCGCGAATACCAACAGGTGAATAATTATTCAGTCAGATACTTGCAAAACTTAAATAACAAGTACAAACAACAATACGTGGACGATATTGGACCTCTTTTAGGCGGTAATTCCGACCAGCAGCAGCCACCACCTCCACCACAGCCACAATTTGTCAAGTATGTGCCAATTCCAGTGCAACAACCAGTAAATTACCGGAAACAAGACCAGTATTCCATCCCTTCACAACAGACACTTACGACCAACAAAAGTGCATACCTTCCTCCTCCATCTCCACCTACATTGACCAATGGGTCTCCAGAATGGCAGTCTTCACCCGAACCACAATCTCCGTCGCCTAGCAGATCATTACTCCGTGAAAATTTAAACCGTTTCTCATCACCAATAAATCCTCAATTAAGAAATGGCGAAGTCAACTTCTATACCCCCCAGTTTTTTTCTGAAGATGCTTATGTACTCAGCGACCAGCCAACCCAATATCTTCCGCAGATGTCGAGCAGCATGTCTAACCAGCTCCAGTCATCGCCCATTTACGCTAACAATGCTTCACTTAATTCATCTCCTGTGAAATATAGTGCCAGTCCACTTCGCAATGTGCCGATGACTGGTGATGATACAGTCGATGCCAATGCTACAATTACGCAGTTAACTCCTTTGAAAAACACGTTACCGAACACACCAGCACGGAACCAGATAAAATTCGAGTGGTCGCCAATCATTTCACCTAATGCCAAAACACCTATTGATATGAAGAAGCAACTTCAGGAAACTAATAAGACAAATAGAAAAATCAAAAAGACCTCTTTGTTACCACCAGGAGAGTTGGATCAATACTGGGAGGGTCCGGACAGTGACAAGCAGTACACTTGTAATTACAAGAACTGCGGCAAGAAGTTCACCAGGAGATATAATGTGCGGTCGCACATCCAGACACATCTAAGTGACCGTCCATTTGCATGTCTGTACTGTCCCAAGCGGTTTGTGAGACAGCATGATTTAAGAAGACATGTCAAGGGTCACTTGGCAACCAAGAAATGGCCATGTGAGTGTGGCAAGGTATTTACTCGTGTGGATGCATTGACGAAGCATCAGCTCCGGAACATCTGCAGCAAAGGTGTGAAAAGTGGAATCGCCAAACCTCAAAACAACAACTTAAAAAACGGAAACATCCTTGACGAGTTTACTACCAATAAACTTAATGAGGAGTTGAAGTACAAAGACTAAAGGCCTATTAATCAATTAATATAAAAAAAATTGAGAGATGAATTATTGGTTATTTTTTCAAATTTTTTTCGCAGCCAGGGTGTTCTTCAATTCTTTTCGCAACCGTTTTCTTACCCCAAAAATATCGTTTACTTCTTTGTCTGATACTGTCAGTCGCCTTTGCAAAACCGGTGGATATATATAAATGTTATAAGTCAATTAATGCCATACTTTTTTTTTTGTATATAAAAAGATATCTCTTCATACCTAAGGTTTTTTTTTATGAAAAAAAATGTTACTCTATTCTTCGATTGTGGTGGTCCCTGCAAGTAATCGTGCCTGTTCTTCCTCCTCGGCCTTGTGTGTCTTCATGTGCTGGTTGAGATTATCTGACCGACTGAACTTCTTGTGACAGATCGTACAGTCATACGGCTTCTCAAACGTGTGGAGCGAACGGAAGTGGCGCTTCAAATGCTCCTGTCGCTTGAACCTCCGCGAACAATAGTTACACAAGTAAATCTTCGACAGATCAACCAAGTCAGCTTCCTTGTTCTCCTTACGGCCTCTTGTCCGGTTGGTTGAGTTAATTATGCTGGTGGGGAAAATCTGGGTGTTGGCAGGCAAATCGAGCGATTTCAAATCAACTTCAACTTCAATGCCATTAGTGATCATCGTTGCCACAGGCGTTCCTATGGTACTGTTGCTCACAGATTTCTTCTTCGGTGCCAACTTTGACCCGAGAATACGTTTGGAGGCTGCAGTAAATGACGATGTCGTCGAAGTTCCATATTTCCCAGTCTCATTTGAGCTCTGCAGAGCAGCATCATTATTCGTCAAAGACGTATCATAAGACGAGACAGCAGATAAACTACCATTACTTTGGCGGCTGTGGAAGCTACTTCCGCCTGACTGGACCCGGAAAATCCCCAGATTCTCGTCAAGCCCGCCATCTGACGAAGGCTCCAATTTGACCAAGTCACCTTTACTCCTCTTTGTAGAAAAACTAAGTAGAGACGGTTTTTCGTGCTCGGAATCGGGCTCGATCTTAACTTTGGCTTTGGTCTTTCTATACCTCTTACCGACATTCTCAAATAAAGCAGCATAATCAGGCTCCTGCTGTATGCCGCCGTTCTGTGAACTATCCAGATTCAAGGATTCTAATTGATCATTATTGTTAGTCGTTGCTCCCGACGGCGTTCGACTCACCAAAGATGCCTGATATGAAATGTTGCCCGTCATGCTGTTGTCGATGCCGTCACTGTCTCCATAATTGCTCTTTTGCAAAGCTTGAAGGTCGTCGCCCATTTTGGTATCAAAGTCCTCGACCGCTTCGGGCTTCAGCGGCGTCTTAAACCGTGTGAACAAACTCCGCTTAGACCGTTTGGGTTTCTTCGTCGTCGGTACGATATTGTCAATGGTATCCTGATCTGGCTCCTCCTTCATCGGACTAGTCATGATAAAATCAACCTCAGCATCTTTGCCATCAACACCATCATTCATTTCCATCATGGTATCGTCGTCAAACGTCAGCTCCGGCTCAGGATTCGACGTATTGTTGCTCTTGAAGATGCTACGGATCAAGTGACGTGACTGAGTTTCCGACAGTTGGGCTTTCACAGGAGCAAATGTATTTGCTTGTGACAGTGGTGATGTTTGGTTCGAGTTAGGTGAGCGCTGGTTGTTTCTATCACTCATAAACGGAATAATGTTGCTAATGGATGAGGTGAAGCTCGTGTAGCGTCCGCTGCTCGGCTGCTGACGTTGTCCCTGACTCGACGACTTCTGGCTGTCCACTGATAATCTGTGTGGAGAGTAGATATCGAGAGAGGTGCGGTTGAGCGATGAAGGTGGCTGTTCAAACGAGCTGCGGTTCATATATTGATGTGCCGAAAAGAAGGATGGCTGAGTCGAGTGGACCGATCCAATTGACGGGGTGAGTGATGTTGTAGTTGTTAAGGGTGAAAGTTCGTTGTAAAGCGTGTTGTTGATGGCAAGACTTGCATTTGAGAACGAGTTCGTCATGTGAACATTGGAATTCACGTTGAGGTTATTGGTTGAGTAGTAGCTGTCGATGGAGCCCTTACGCAACGCTCTGGTTTCGTGGTAAGTCGGTGCTTGGTTCTGGGCAAATACACTAAATTGTTGCGGATTATGGGTGGCCATGCCAGGACTATGTCCATTGATCTGTTGGTGTTGTTTTATGTTGGTGTACGACGAATTTCGAGCGATTTCACTCGGGCTTTCGTATTGTGGGGTCAGAATAGAGAACATCGGCGTGTTCTGGTGTGAGAACGACTCGGTGTCAGGGTTTGTTTCTGACTGTTGGTCGTGAAAAATGTCCTGTTCCAAGGCGTACGGCGGTGATTCCTCAAGGTCCATTTGATCGTTGTGAAAAGCTCCTGGCATCGTAAACGAAACTGGCTGCTGCTGTTGTAGAGGTTGCTGGTGTTGCTGATGTGACTGTTGTGGGTGTTGTGTTGGAATACCTGCTGTTGTTTGGTCTAGCAGTGCTTCGTAATCGTAAAACATGTCGTACTCAGTAAAATGAACCGGAGTTGTTTGGTCCTGAGGTTCCAACGCAAGTTGTTCGGTTTCAAGCAGGAACTGCTGCTGCTGCTGTTGCGTTGGCGGCTGTGGTTGCTGCTGGAGCAGGGGAAATTCGTGGAGAGTCGGGATTTCGGGTGTGATATGTCGCAACTCAAACGTGATCTTATCAGCGTCACGACTCGACGGCTGCTCTTCGTCGATATTGTGATTTATCGCCTGCATCTCTTGATAGTGAAACGAACGCTCAGAAAACGTTCACAAGGGCAATCGGACACAGGGCTTGCGGACAGCTTCGGGTTCGAGTACTCACTTGGGGTTGGGCCACAAGACGCTGTGAGATTAAAGTTTTTGTCGCGCGCAGAATGAAATACTGCGGATAAGTAATTAATCAGACTGCACATAGCCTTGGTACTTTATTTTATTTTTATTGTTAATTTATTAATTTTTTAATTTTTTTTTGACATTAACCTACATATAATACTATAATACATAATTTATGGTACTGTTACAACTCTCTTTGTTATACTTTGTAGCCAGCCCCCAGCGGCACACGCTGGCGGATACTGGCAATGTCGGCTTCCGATCCTTCTTCTTCAAGAGTACGGAGCTCGGGATTCACCACACGTAGAACAGAACGCCGTTTTGACCCAACCAAAACCTGCACGTCCATCTCGTCGTCGACCAGCGCTTCCGAGGCAGTATCCTGTTCGTGCACGGGACGGCAAAGCAGGGTAATATCCGCTTCGTCATCGGAATTGGTATCGAGACGATTGTAATCGGTTTGTCCAATCTGTGGCATCCTCTGTGGTATCCGTGGCAGCGTTGGCGGTGTGTTCAGGAACAGAAACTGGTGCTTGAGCAGACCAGGGATCTTGGGCGACCGTTCTGGTGCTCTTTCGTTGCTGGTTCCGCCGCTCGAAAGTGTCTCATTCAGTGCCAAGTAACTGTACCTCACCAGTCTGCGGTTCTGGTCAAATTCGTTACGTTTTTTCACCCACAGATCAATAGAGGCCGCATCCAATGTCAGACTGGTATCGTTGCCATGTTGGGCAAGAGGTTGGTGTTCGTGGTGCAGCGCAAACGGATTTGCAGGAGCCAGAATCTGCGACATCCGCTCGTAGTAGTTGCCAAACTGGTAATCAATATCGCTTAATTCGTCAAAACGCTGGGTTTTCGTCTGTTTACGGCGACGGATAGCGTAGTATACCGCTCCTGCACCAAGAATAATGGCACAGAGCGGAAGCACCGTGCCTAGAACGGCTTTTGTGACCGTGGAAGAGTTGCTGGAGCCATGGTGCAGCGTCTGAGCCATGTGGAACAGCTTCACGTTCTGTTCAAGACTCGTTACCGGCTGGAGCGTGGCTGTATCGTAGAGTTTGACGGTATATTGCAGTGCCAGGCCATCCCGCTTGGCCACACTGGTTCCGTTGACCACAATCAAAGTGTTAAAGATCGTTGCGGCACCCAAGAGTGGGTCTGGCAACGCATTGAACGATGAATTCCATGACCAGTCGTTTGCACTGGTAGAAAGGCGCGCAATCTGCGGCGTGGCGGGTTTTCCGTCTAACGAGCCTCCAATTGCCAATACCTGCGATACCAGCAAGTAATTTGCAATCGTCTGCTTAGCGTTATCTTGCAATGGAGCAAAAATAGGAAGCACAAGTGGAAATACCCGTGAGTTCACTGTCTGTGAGCCAGAAACATCGCTTGCGGACCGGAATGACCAGCCAGCACTGAAGTCCCACGTTGCCAACTGGTACATGTTGAGCCAGGCGTCGTTCAGGATGCCACCAACAACCAATTGCGTTTGGGGATTAGGTGCTGCGAGGGTTCCCGCGCCATAAAACGCCTGTGGCTTTGTAGACGTCGTGATATTTGCGAGCAGCAACAGCAGCATATCTATGGCAATAAGACGGTTTGATACCACATTGTTTGAGCTGCACACACCACCGTAAACATATACTGTGCTGTTATTCACTGGCGATGCTAGAATTGTAGAATAAGCATAGAAAGAAGTGTCAGAAAGTCCCGTAAAGTTGAGGGATTTAGCGTTCCATGAGTCTGACTGGGTGTTATACTCCACGAGAGAAAGAGATCCTCCACCACACACATCTTTGCCGGTCGATTTCTGACTGGTGATGCCGTAAAGGCCGTTTCCGATCGAAAAAATGGTCGTATTCGCTGGAGGCAGTGCAAGTGCCTCCACTGTTTGTCCTGACGTGTATCCCACATCAGAAAGTTTATATCCTGCTGTTTTCAAGTTGTCAAAGCCCGTGAGAGAGAAATTGAGTGCCACCACATCGTTGTTTGTAAGATGGAGATATATTTTGCCGGCCGTATACGCGTACACCGCGTTCCATGCGGGATTTGCGGGTACTGCAGCGACAACCGCTAGAAGAAACCACGCGTATATCATGCTGGGAGAGATGTGTTCAGTCACAACGGGCAGAAAGAGTGGAAAAGTAGTTGGAGTATTGTCTTTTCTGGTATTGACATTTGTGCCCGATTCGGAAATTAATTGTCTACAGACAGTTTAGGTCAGTTTTGGTTTATTTTTCGTTCTATTTTTTTTCCTTCTTCTTCTTGAGGTTCTGATTCTTGGGATTTCTGATTCTTGGATGTTTCCGTTTTGTCCGATTGTTTGATCAGATTAATTTTCTTGCCTCACCGGCTGGCTTGTCTTGTCTTATCTTGTTCTGGATTGTCTGTAATGCACTTTGAGCCGGAAAAAGCTGCTGGTTCTCAGACACGCTGTCTCTTTGAGGCATGCAACACCGCTGTCATTCCCGTTACTGGTGAAATGGTTGCTCTGCGGATCAAACTCGCCGATGCGCCAGAAATGCTCCAACCCGATTCAGAGTCCAAAGTCTCACGCGAGTTTTATCGTATTAACGATATGTGGGCCTTCGATAACATCGCGGTGTCGCGGGATGCCAATATTAACACCACCTTAACCTTGCCTGATGATAGCGAGTTCACTGTCTCCCGTTTATTGATCTGTAGCGAGTGCAACCGTGGTCCCATCGGCTTTGCAGCCTCCAAAAAGGGTACCACGCCTGATCCACGCAGCCTTGAATACTTCTTAGCGTGCAACAGCGTGAAATACCAATAGATGTTGCAAAAAATCAAACAAAAAAAGAATTACATCATAATTATATAATTGGTGAAACATGTACATCAATCGCTTAAACTTCCATTATAATTCTGGCGAAAATTGTCAACGCTCATTGCTTGGCGATGTGTACGCCATGCATTCAGCAAAGATAAAGTAAAGGCGATATCCGACCGCATCGAGTGCCTATCCAGTCTAATGGCCCATCATAAATGCCCAGAACCAATTGACAGAGCCGTTGATTGCTTGTTTTATCGTCCGGATTTCCTGGGAGAAGATATCGGAGTTAATCACCCACAGCGCTCCGTTCCACAGCGTGCCGTAGAAGATCGTCCAAAAGTAGAGAAGGGCCTGTGCTGCGCGATGACTAGAATCCTGGTGTCCCTTGACTCTGGTAGATTGTTGGCGGTTTTTATGCATGCTCCAATGTACCACATGCAGAGTGAGCACAGCCAGGACCACCAAATCAACGCAGCTCGACATCCGACAGTATCCACAATGAAAAAGATCCAGACCAACGAAGCAAACGCTTTGTGAAAGCCAAAGATTCCGGTAGGTTGAAGTCCAGCATTGGATCCAGTAATGCCGAATGACTTGAACACTGTGGATGAATAGTACGTCACGGCATTGATTCCAAACCCGTTCTGCATCATAAATAACGAGGTGGAAAGGAAAAGACGATAAATGTACCTTTTGGAAGCGAAAATGGTGACAATCGGTGCAATAAACCCTCTGCCATTCAAGCGTTTCCGTTTATCTTCGATATCGGCAATTATCACATCCATCTCACCGATTGAGTACGGATGGTAGACGGGGATATTGCGCATATAAGCCAAGGTCTGACGTGCTTCGTGTTTACGGCCACGGTATTTCAAAAACCGGGGCAGTTCTGGAATAAAAAATGATCCGAGCCAAAAGAGACCCGATGGAACAAGCTGGACTGCAAATGGAATCATCTACTGCTTACGCGAGGACAGGAGGTTCTGGAGTATGTCGTAGTTAGTTCAGTATCCAATAACGCCGCCAACTTGACACGATATTTCCCAGAGGCCGACCAACTTGCCGCGAATTAGGGCCGGTGAACTCTCGGAGATGCATATTGGTGCCAACCCCGAGCAACCTCCGATTTCCACACCAGTAATGACATTGCCAGCATAGATAGCACCAATTCCTGTTGAGTTACGAGATTCGAGGGAAATTGCTTCACCAAAAGTAAGAAGAAACCCGAGATCACAAGGACGATTTTTCGGCCCCAGATTTCACCAAAAGGATAAAAGAGACATCCCCACAAGGCACCAGCCTGGAATACCGAGACAACGTTGTCATTTATGTCTGTCTGTTTTCTTTTCGACATATGGCCCATGTCAAATTCACGTCAGAACGAGTCTAGAGACACTGTGCCGCCAATAAACGAGGCATCATACCCAATAATCACGGCTGCAAATGCTGCTGTGACGGCGATGAGAACGATTTTTGCGTTGTAAATTTCTTCCGGGATGGTCACTCTGTCATATTCGTCTTCCTCTTAACTGATCTGACCGACATGGTATCGCCAGCACGGCTAAGGCGTGTTTCTGGTTTATTTATAAGTGACATGCGGGGGATGGGGGCAGCGATAAGTCCGATGAAGTAGGTTTTTTTCAGCAAGAGGTTCTTCAAGGGACAATAGTTTAGAATATAAAGCACCTGTTATCAAAAAAACAACGTGGCAGGAAAGAAGTTTAACTTATCATTTAAGAGCGGTAAACTTTACTTATCTACCCCCCACAAACCATGGGTTTCTCGTAACCAGAACCAAAAGAATATAAAATTGAAGAAAGATGGACAAAATTATAAATTACAAAATTATGATTAATTTATAGGGACATAACTTTACAATTGATTTCTTGGTTGAGAGAAAAATACAAACAAATAGATTTTTTTTATGGAGAATAGTTGTAGGATTCGAAGATGATTTATGTGTTTAAGTAAAGGCGGTGCTGACGAGATTGATTTTATAAGCAATTTGATAGGAAGTTTTTTTGAGACCCCTGCACACAATCAAGAAGTTTATGGACCTCCTTCAGTCGTATAGCTCTGACGACGACGAGATTGAGGAAGACGCCGATGAGATTGAGCTTCCGCATATCTTTCTGCAAAACTATTCTGTGAACATGATTGGGCAGCACTCGGTGTTTACTTATATTCCGTGGCGGCCATCGGCCAGCGCCGTGGCTCGGATTCGAGCCGCTTCTGCCCAGGCGCTCCGGAATTCGCCATTGGAACATGTAGAGTGGCTCGAGAGTTCCCGTGGAAGCAACATCAAGTACCACATCTCGCTCCAGACCAACTATACTGGCACGAAGCAGAGGGTGACGATGTTTAGCGACAACGTTTTGCATGCGGTGGGGGAGATGGCAGTGTCCCCCGCGCTCGTGGGCCACGACGCGGAGGCGGCGGCGCGCACGCAAAAATTACTGGCGCTCGTTGGCGGTGCGCTTGCAGCCCCACGTCGTGGTGTTGAGCTACGGTTTGAGCCCACGCTCCGCTGTTTCGGCAGCGCCACCAGTGACAGTATTTTTCTTGCGGGCGTGGTTCGCGAGACGGCAGCGCTTGAGCAATGGTTTTCGGGGCTCCGCGACATTCTTACTGCGAATCGTGACTCGTTCGACCTCGCATTTACCACCGACTTGGATTCTGCGCATCGGTTTCACGTCTCGTTCCAGACAGCGGTGGTGCCTGGGGCCGATCTTGACGCCGTAAATGCCCATTTGGCGACCGTGGACGTGTCACAGGAACTTTGTGATGTTGTGGTCCACGTCTCGGACTTGACCGTAAGTACTTCCACTGGCTCCGAAACCGTACTGTTTCGTCTTTAATATACACACACCACATAAAGAAATTCCTGCTATGTTTGGAACCGCGCCTGGGGCGAGACACACTAAAATGTAGCGGGTTTTGATAATTGTTACGTTTCCGTCATTCCGCGAAAAAACTCAGCAACTTAGTGACGGCTCCCTCCCACCAAAATGGCTAAGAAATATCAGCACAAAGTAGAAAAACAATTGATCGAGTTGGTCAACAACCATGCCAACGACAACAAGTGTGGCGAGTGTGGTACCAAGTACCCAACATGGGCGTCACACAGCTTAGGAATCTTCCTCTGTGGCCGGTGCGCCTCGGCCCACAGACGGGTTCTTGGACCGCCCAACTACAACATCTCGTTGGTCAAATCGCTCACTTTGGACGATTGGACGCCAGAACAGTTATCCAATCTTAAGAAAATCGGCAACAAGCGCAATAAACGCAAGTGGAATCCCAAAAAAGTGCCATTTCCCTACGATGGCGACGACGATATCGCCGCAGTCGAAGATTACCTCCGTGACAAGTACATCTTGGGCAAATTCCGGGATGACAACATCGAGGACGACCCAGCCGATTACTCCGAAGGCAGTGATTACGGTGTGGACGGTGGCTACAGCCGTTCTCGTCTGCATTCCTACTTGGGCACCAGCTCCTCACGTTCTCGACTGAACTCGTATATTGGGGGCAACGGCTCACGGTCCCGGCTGAACTCACACGTTAAACTCAGTGCCAATCATACAGGAAGACTGAGATCGAGTTCTACAGTCGTTAGAAACGATATTCCGCAATTATCGCACCGCAAGTTGACCACGTTCGAATATACACTTTTTACGTCACAGATTGCCAAAATCAGATCGCTTGGTTACCACGATACCGATGCGATTTTGGAAAGTTTGTTGTTGAGTGAAGGTGTCATTGATTTGGCGTTGGATATCTTGGACCAGAACGCCAGGATAAACCCGGGCAAGTCCGAAATTCCACCCGTTTTGCCTAGAAGACCTGGAACATCGGTGTCTCAGGAACCACTGGCCGCACAGGCAACTGGTACTTCGGGAACGGCAGCTGCAGCAACTCCTGCCAGCTCAGAATGGTGGTCTGGAACTCTGGCTACGGCTTCACAGGCACAGATGGCAATGGGTACGGGTCAGCCGCAGATTTACCAGTACACCGATCCGGTGACGGGCCAAATTCTGTTCATTGACTCCAACGGACAACAGTATTTGGACCCAAGCAATCCACAGCACAGACAACAGCTTCTCCAGTTGACAAATCCACAGTTGGCAGCTCAGCAGACAAATAAACAGAATATCTTGTCGTTGTACAACCAACCGAACCAGTTTACTTCGAATGTTGTTACTCCGGTGAGTAACGGACAAGCACAACCATCACAGCAACAACAACAATTACAACAACAACAATTACAACAACAACAATTACAACAGCAACAATTACAACAACAACAATTACAACAACAACAATTACAACAACTTCAGCAGCAACAATTACAGCAGCAGCAGCAGCAGCAGCAGTTTCAACAACAGCAGCAGCAGTTTCAACAGCAGCAACCACAATTTACTGGTTTTGCCCAGCCACAACAAAATGGGTTTAACGCTTACGGCCAGCAACAGCAGCAGCAGTACTGGAGATAAAAAAATATATGTATTATCGTATATATGTCTAAAATGTTAATGTTGTATGAATAGAAAATGGCTGCGAATCCGGTGGAGGGGCAGTGGGTGGTGGACCTCCTGTGCAATCTAAAAATAATATGACCTGAGTTTTAGATTAGTTCCCTTAGGTAGTAGAAGAATTGCAAGTATTCTGAACCAGTCATTTTAACGCATATGCTCTGAAGGTGGACCAAGTGTCTTCAGCCCTGGCGTCAAGGGGCTGATGATACCAAACATTTTCTTTTTTTCTAAATTTTTATTATTTTGCAGCTAAATCGAGAATGTTCGCGGGGATTCCAGAACGTTCCAGAGGAACTGGTATTGGTATTATATATACGGAAGAAACGAGCAAAATCATACCAGTAATTCAGCAATCATTACTCTTTAATCACAATGGATGAAACACAATACACAGACAACGCATTGAGGATCATCACCACGGCCACCCAGTTGGCCAAGGAGAACTCACACACGCAGCTTGTTCCACTCCACTTTCTCGCAGCAATGGTCCCTACCGACTCCGAAGATTCGACGCCTTATCTCAAGACATTGATTCAAAAGGGCCGCTTCGAATGGGCCACGTTTGAGAGAGTAGTCAACAAGCATTTGGTACGGTTACCTTCCCAGAATCCGCCTCCAGAAGACTTGAGACCCAGTTACGCTACGGGACAAGTGTTGACGAAGGCAAACAAGATCAAAGCCCAACAAAAAGACAGTTACATTGCACAAGACCATATTTTCCTTGCTCTATTGGAAGACTCATCTATCAAAGACATTTTCAAGGAAGCTGGCGTCAACGTCGAAACCTTGAAGAACCAGGCCATCGAATTGCGTGGCGACCAAAGAATAGACTCCAGACAAGCTGACTCGTCCTCATCGTATGAATTCTTGAATAAATACTGTGAAGACTTGACAGAAAAGGCCAGAGAAGGTAGAATTGACCCTGTTATCGGCAGAGAAGAAGAAATCAGACGTGTCATCAGAGTGTTGGCTAGACGAACTAAGTCCAATTCCGTCTTGATCGGTGAAGCTGGGGTCGGTAAAACCTCAATTGTCGAAGGTGTTGCCCAAAGAATCATTGATGCCGATGTTCCAAATGTCTTGGCCAATTCAAGATTGTTTGCTTTGGATTTGGGTGCCCTTACTGCTGGTGCCAAGTACAAGGGTGAGTTCGAAGAAAGAATTAAAGGTGTCTTGAATGAAATTGAAAAGTCAAAGGAATTCATTATCTTGTTCATTGACGAAATCCACATGTTGATGGGCGATGGTAAATCCGACGCCGCCAACTTATTGAAACCCATGTTGGCTAGAGGTACCTTGCACTGTATCGGTGCCACTACCTTCAGTGAATACCGCAAGTTTATTTCCAAGGATGGTGCCTTTGAAAGAAGATTCCAGAAGATTGATGTTCCGGCAGCAACGGTTTCTGAAACCGTTGCGATCTTGAGAGGATTACAGCCAAGATACGAAATCCACCATGGGGTTCGTATCTTGGATAGCGCCTTGGTAGCCGCTGCTCAATTGGCTTCCAGATATTTGACCTACAGAAGTTTGCCAGACTCTGCAGTTGATTTAATTGACGAGACTGCAGCCACTGTGGCGGTTGCCAGAGACTCGAAGCCTGAAGAGTTGGACAATTTGGAAAGAGAATTACACTTGGTTGAGGTTGAAATCAACGCCTTAGAAAGAGACGTCGAAGCCGATGCCGATTCTAAAGACCGTTTGTTACTCGCCAAAAAGAAGAGAAGTCAATTGGAAGAAAGCTTGGGCCCATTGAGAGAAAGATTTAACCAAGAACGTGCCGGCCACGATTTGTTAATTGCAGCTAAGCGTAAGTTGGATGAATTGGAAATCAAAGCTCAGGATGCTGAAAGAAGACACGATACTGCAACAGCTGCCGATTTGAGATACTTTGCAATTCCTGATGTCGAAAAGCAAATTGAAGAGTTGGAAGTCAAGGTTGCCGAAGAGGAAGCACAATCAGGACCTGAATCTCTTGCCAGAAACGTGGTAAGCTCAGAGCAAGTTGCTGAAACTGCTGCCAAATTGACTGGTATTCCAGTAACCAAGTTGACTCAGGCCGAAAATTCCAAATTGATTAACATGGAGAAGGAATTATCCTCCGCCGTGGTTGGACAATCTGAAGCAGTTAAGGCTGTCTCTAACGCCATCCGGTTGTCCAGATCTGGACTTGCCAACCCTCACCAACCAGCATCTTTTTTATTCTTGGGATTGTCTGGTTCTGGTAAGACTGAATTGGCAAAGAAAGTGGCAGGGTTTTTGTTTGCCGACGAAAGAGCCATGATCAGAATTGACTGTTCAGAACTTGGTGACAAGTGGTCAGCCTCGAAGTTATTGGGTGCTGCTCCAGGTTATGTTGGTTACGAAGAAGGTGGTATTTTAACTGAGCCATTGTTGAGACGTCCATACTCAGTTATTCTTTTTGATGAAGTTGAGAAGGCTGCTCCCGAGGTTTTGACTGTGTTGTTACAAATTTTGGATGACGGTAGAGTTACTTCTTCGCAGGGAAAGGTAGTGAATTGTTCGAATGCAATTATCATCATGACCTCAAACTTGGGTGCTGAGTACATCAACGCCGCCAAGGGAACCAAGATTACAGAAGAAACCAAGGAATTTGTGATGAATTCGGTTAGAGCTCACTTTAGACCTGAGTTCTTGAACCGTATTTCTAGCACAGTTATTTTCAACAGATTGTCGAAGAAGGCAATCTCCAAGATTGCTCAAATCAGATTGAAGGAAATACAAGATCGGTTTGCTGCCAACGGTAAGCAGATCACTTTGGAGCTTGATGATTCAGCCTTGGGATACTTGTGCAGAAACGGCTACTCTCCAGATTTGGGTGCAAGACCTTTGAATCGTCTTATCCAGAACGAGTTATTGAACAGATTAGCTGTTTTGTTATTGAAGGGCCAGATCAAGGATAAGGAAACAGCAAAGGTAACTTTGGGAGAAAAGGGATTGGAGGTTTTGCCAAACCATGAAATTGAAGACATTGACATGGCTGACTATGATGTTGAAGATTGGCAAGATACCGATGAAAATGACGAAGACGATGCTTACTTGTAAAGAGTAAGATAACATAATAATAATACACACAAAATCTAAGAAAATTGCTTTCTTATAGTTCAATTCTGATATTTAGTTTATATAATACAATTTTAATGGTTTTTTAAGAAACTCAGATTTGTAAAAGGTTCTCTGTAAGATACTCTGTAAGGTTCTCTGTAATGGAAGAATAAAAATCATCTTCTGTGTGCAGGATATTTCCTACAATTACTCATCGTGAAAAAAGTTTTGGTAGAAGGCAAACCATCTCTTTATTTTATTACGTTATTGATATAGCAAGATGGCCTCAAGAACTCAGTTTGAAAACTCTAATGAAGTTGGTGTGTTTTCCAAGTTGACCAACTCTTACTCGTTGGTTGCTGTTGGTGGCTCTGAAAACTTCTATTCTGCTTTCGAAGCAGAATTGGGGGATGTTATTCCAATTGTTCACACCACGATTGCTGGTACCCGTATTGTCGGAAGAATGACTGCTGGTAACAGACGTGGTTTGTTGGTTCCAACTCAGACAACTGACCAAGAATTAATGCATTTAAGAAACTCCTTGCCAGACTCTGTTAAGATTCAAAGAGTCGAAGAAAGATTGTCTGCCTTGGGAAATGTTATCTGTTGTAATGACTACGTTGCTTTGGTGCATCCAGATATTGAAAGAGAAACCGAAGAGTTGATTGCCGATGTTTTGGGTGTTGAAGTGTTCCGTCAGACCATCGCTGGTAACGTGTTGGTTGGTTCCTACTGTGCTTTATCTAACCAAGGTGGTTTGGTGCATCCACAGACCTCCATCCAAGATCAAGAAGAATTATCTTCTTTGTTGCAAGTTCCTTTGGTTGCTGGTACCGTCAACAGAGGTTCTTCTGTTGTGGGTGCTGGTATGGTTGTTAATGACTGGTTGTCTGTCACTGGTATAGATACTACTGCTCCAGAATTGTCTGTCATTGAATCTATTTTCAGATTACAAGACGGTCACCCAGATGCTATTTCTGGTGACTTGAGAGACACTTTGATTGAAACTTATTGAGGTATCGGCGGGTAATTTTCCTTAGTTGTTGAGAGGAAATCTTACAAAAAGATCTCTCCATGTTACCTCACACACTTATTTTGCATTCAAAGTATTAACATCTGTATATTAGAAGAATTCACACCAACAAAAACTTCGTACGAATGGAAAATTTCCCAATGTAGTAGCTTTTATTGTTTCTTAGGCGGAGACAGACGGTAGGCGCGAATCCCAACCGAAACCCAACCGAACCCTCAAAAATACTGCAAACGAAATTTGTATGCAGAACAAATTCGATCACGATCCTCTGATAATCTTAAAAAACGTAGGTACAAAACCATTCGTAGCTGCTGGCCTTAGATATCAACCCATTGAGATGGACTATTATGGTGTACCAAGAGGTACAATTAGAGCAGAAGCTCTAAAGAAGCTAGCCAAGCTAGCTGTGACACAGAGCTATGAGCTGGAGCCGAAATCACATGAGGAGGAAGACGGGTTCTTCAGATTGTTGGCATGCACGCCAAAAGAAGAACTCGTCAACGACGACTTGGCTCGAGTTGCTATTTCAGAAAAGGAATACGAAGTCTTGATTGCATTATGTGAAGCAACAGAATCAGAACTCAAGTTTCCTCATCAGGCTAAATCTCTTGTGAAGAAATTAAGATTGTATTTCTTAGAACTCCCAAACCAAACTTTTACATCCAGAATTGTCTCCAAATCGCCATCCACATCTACCTGGACTCACCTTTCCTGGAAATTAACTACGGCCTTGATTAACTTGGCCCTTAAGTTTGACAAACTTTACTTGTATGACGTGTTAGATATCTTTAGTGAGTTCACGGAAAGATTCTTTATGAACCACCACCGTGAATTATCAAATTACTTTACTTTGCTAGGATTTGTTGGTGGTTTGACCGATAGCCCAAGAATTTTGGTAAGCTCTTCAAAGTCTTTCAAAATATTCCGCACCTTGGATACCTGTATTGATAACTTTGACTTTTTAAACGAAGTGGAAATTTATTCAAACGAGATTTACTCCTCAGACACTGGCAGTTATGCTTCCCTTTTGGATCATGATTATGTTACTGACTTCTCACCCATTCTATTCCTTGAGGGTTTGAGTAAGTTGATATGCTCGTTGATCAATGCTATTCTCAAAAATGATGATAAGCCATTATTGGAATGTCTCTTATATCGCGTCTCTCAGAGATTTGATAAGGATGATTACATTGAAGATGGCCAGAGTAGGGAATTACAATTATCAGTGAATCAAGACTTGAATGTGAGCTCTCAACATATGGAGTTTATTAAAATTTTGTCCTCCATTGCCATCCAGAAAATGGAATTTTTGGACAGAGGTGAAACTTACATTGTTTACTCTACCTACAATAGATTGAGATTAGGCTATTTGGCAAAAAGCTACAGTTTACAAGTCATTAGTGCTGGTATGTTCACAGATAATGTTGATATCAATACTGCAAAGAGAATGCTCAAGAACTGTTTGGAAATCAAGGATGTCATGCTTGACCCAGATTTGGGCTTGAGTGCCATCCAGTTGGGCGCGTTACTTGTCTTTAAGGACGAAACTGTTGGTCCTTCATTGACAAGAGCTTTTACATCCTTGGTCGCTAATCCAAGATTTGCTGCGAAACACTGCATCGAATCGTCGAAGAGTGTTGGTTTAGCAAGTAAAGTTATGTCACAAGATGCTGTGATCACTACTATCTACGCTTTGACAAACCTTTTATTTGTAGGAAACGACGGGTTGCAACTTCAGTCAAGAAACTCAATGAGAAGACCAGGTATGGTTAGAGACAACTTATCAAATGGCCATTCAGTTTCCAGAAGATCCTCTTTTGGTTCTGCTACAAATACTGTTAATGGTAATAAATCAGGTCAGTACAATGAGCTGGACTACCGGAAAGTCTGTGAGAACGCTGTGTCTGCCATCATTGAAATTTCCCAGGCCTGTAATGATGAGAAGGTTATTTCTTTAGCAGTCACTTTATTATCCCAAAAGACCACAAAATTGGATTCACCTATTGGAGATCTCTTGTTGACTGGTTTAACGTCATGTGCTCCCTTCTTACCAGAGCGGGAATTTGTTATCTTGCTGAAATTATTGAATAAAATGTCCTCAGATGCTTGGGAAATGAAGAAAAAGAATCTATTGAGCATGTTGATAAATTCCAGAGTTGACCTATCAAAGAAGCTTAAACGGGATAATCCCTTATTTAAAGTTTACTTACATGAAACATTGCAGGCTATAATTAACAAGGGCGATGTTCAAGTATTGGAACACCATAGATCACACAATGAAATCAGTTCGATTGGAGAGCAAATCACTATTTATTTAAAGCCATTGGCTGCATTGCTTCCTGAAGTTAATAAAAATGAGCCACCCTTGGTTATATCGGATACTGATACAATTAACTTGTTCAGAAACATCTGGTTTAATATGGTTGTTCATGGCTATTCTGTGAACTCCAGTATTTCCAAGGAATACTCTGCAGAGTTGGAAAGAATTGCATACAATAGTCCTCCTCTTGCGTCTGAATTATCCTGGGATAGAACGGAAACTTCCTTAGAGTTGAATACTGTCTTAAGAAGAGGATCTTCGAACCATAATGTGAAAGATCACCGGCATATTATGGGAAATATCTTTGAGGTTCATAGATCAATGAGTTATCCTAAGTTGATGTTCTTGTCAGCTACTATCTTTGTTGAATCCTTGAGAGTTAAATCGGGTGATTGTTCTACTGTTTTACACTACTTCTCTGACCCTTCAACAAAAACTAGTGGTGTTGATAAGTACCTTGGTTATATCGCCTTTCAGATTGCCAAAGATTATATTTATCTTGTGAACTGTGGAGCCAACAAGCAGTTTTGTGCAGAAAACATTGCTACTCAAGTCACTAATATACTTGCATTATGTTGTCACAGATTGGAAGACTTACAGGATGCTGCTTTACAATGCTGCGATCTTTTGATCGGTAAAGTTCCGTCATCTTTATGTCACCAAAAAAGTTTGTTTGCATTATTTGATTTATTGACTTTGTTATTTGATAGTATTGTTGACGCTGATGAACATCAGTACGAACCAACCACCTCATTCCGTACAAAGAGAACAGGTATCAAATTGTTATTATCTGACTCTTATAAATGGAGAACTGAAACATTTAATAGGTTCCACGAGAAGGCCAAGAACTGGGTAAAGTTGCTCTTGTTGAAGTGTAATGTGGACGTCAAGAGCTTAATCCAAGCCTATCTTTCCGATTTGGATAGCTTCCAGCGTATGAACAAGGTTCAATTTGGTGTTTCCTTTGCTTTGGAGATGGCAGGAAGTGTGTTGTCAAATGACAGGGAGCTAACAAATATTTCAAACTATCCAATTCAAAAACTCGACACTTTGCCGGCTATAATCTCCCAGTTTTCTTGGAGGAGCAACTTTGTGTCTGAGCTTACAGAAAAGTTCTCATTGCGTACCCAGGCGGACACCGACAGCGCATTTAGAACCATTCGTTTAAAGGTTGCCAATTTCAAAACGAAGTTATCTAGCAAGAATTTCCGCCCAGATAATGACGAGGTTGTTGAAATTTTGAGTGAAATTGCTGGATTTACTGTTGTCTCTGATGCCAACAGTGCAGAAATGATTAGATATTTAGTGGAAATTCCCTTCCAGATATTTGAGGCTAGTATCATGAATCTTGCAATTGCTATTTGGTTTGCTGTAATGAAAGATCGCCAGCACTTATCCATGGTACTTCTTTCTGAGATTGCAAAGAAATGGGAAACATCGATTGATTTACGTATGGGCTTATTCTCAAAGGAGCACGATGTTGAGCGTCCTGAATTTAGCAGAATGGAGTATGCTCCTAGCGATCGAAAGCAGACCAACAAATTTGCAGCTCTTACAAATAAAAGCTTTGAGCCACACTTACAGATTATCAAGTTGTTTGCTTCAACTTTTGAAGCTTCATTAAATCAGAGTGATCATCTCTTGAAAATGTTCACGAGGTTCGTTGAGGTTGGTTTAAAGCACTTGAGTATTGCCAGTTTACATCCTTTTGCAAGATTGGGCCGGTTTGAATTGATCCGATTTTCTTTTGACGTTCTCAACTACCATACCCGATTAGGCTCGAGAATCGTTCACTATTTGACTGAGTTAATCCTAGATGCTGCTTTGTCGTGGTTTAAGGCTAAGGCAAGTTACCCTTACGGATCCAACAATTTGAAAATCAAATCTGATTATGAATTGTTGAAAGAAGTTGCCAAGTTAATGTCAAATGCACTGACTCATGGTATCAATAAATTGGAAAGTAAGAAGATCATTTTGATGTTCTTCCTTGATGATGAAATTTCCAAGATGTCAGTTTGGTTGAATCCTTTGAATCCCACTGATACTAAGGGTACTTATATTGCTAACCAGATTAATGGTGATCACATTACCAAGAGTTATGCATTTGATCCGATTTTGGCTGTGAATTTGGCATTAAGATACAAGATCAAGAATTTGGATGAATTATTACAGAGGTTGATCACAAAGGATCCATTGCCAGCTATTTTCTATCCAGATGCGGTCCAATTCTTTATTGGTATTAACAGTGGTACCAACATGCCTTCTCACCATCTTTTATTCTGGGAACCGTTAGCCCCTGTTGATGCAATTACATTATTCTTACCACCATTCGGAAATAATCCATATTTATTGCAGTACACTATGAGATCATTGGAACATCATGATGTCAACTTGACTTTCTTTTATGTGCCACAGATCGTACAAAGTTTGAGATTCGATGCTAAGGGATACGTTGAAAGATTTATTCTTGAAACTGCAAGAGTATCTCAGTTGTTTGCTCATCAAATTATCTGGAATATGTTGGCTAATAGTTATAAGGATGAGGATTCAACTGAACCAGATTCGTTGAAGCCAGTCTTGGACAGAATACAAGGCAAGATCACTGGTGGGTTTAATCGTGATGATTTGGAGTACTACGAGAAAGAGTTTGGTTTCTTTAACGAAGTTACTTCGATCTCAGGTAAGTTGAAGCCCTACATCAAGAAGTCTAAGGCCGAGAAGAAAGTCAAGATTGATGAAGAAATGTATAAGATTGAGGTTCAGGAGGGAGTTTACCTACCAACTAACCCAGATGGTTCAGTTATTGATATTAACAGAAAGTCAGGTAAACCATTGCAGTCGCATGCTAAGGCGCCATTTTTGGCAACCTTTAAAATCAGAAAAGAAATCAAGGAAGTTGATGAGTATGGTGAGACAGTTATTCTACCAATTGAAAAATGGCAAAGTTGTATTTTCAAAGTTGGTGACGATTGTCGTCAAGATGTGTTGGCAATTCAGTTGATTTCTGTCTTTAGAAGCATTTGGACATCTGCCGGATTGGATTTGTTTGTATATCCTTACCGGGTTGTTGCTACAGCTCCGGGATGTGGTGTTATTGAGGTTTTACCTAACTCTGTGAGTAGAGACATGTTGGGAAGAGAGGCTGTAAATGGGTTGTATGAGTACTTTACAACCAAGTTTGGGCCAGAAAACTCGATTGAGTTCCAAATGGCGCGGACCAACTTTATTAAGTCTTTGGCGGCATACTCGATTATCTCATATCTCTTGCAGTTTAAGGACAGACACAATGGTAATATTATGTATGACGACCAAGGTCATATTTTACATATTGATTTTGGGTTCTGTTTTGACATTGTTCCTGGTGGAGTTAAGTTTGAGGTTGCACCATTTAAACTTACCCATGAGATGATTATGGTTTTGGGTGGTGGCAGCGACACCCAAGCTTTTAAATGGTTTGAAGAGTTGTGTATAAAGGGATACTTGGCATGTCGACCATATATGGAAACCATTGTTCGGTGTGTCAATCCAATGTTAGAGAGTGGATTACCATGCTTCAAGGATACTACAATTAAAAGGTTGAGACAACGGTTTGTTCCCAAAAAATCAGAAAAGGAAGCAGGCTTGTATATGAAGGGTTTGGTTAAGAAGTCAATGGAGAGTTTGTACACGAAGGGATATGACGAATTCCAAAGAATCACCAACGGTATCCCTTACTAAGTAGCTGTAACGCGACTAAGGCAAAAAAATATAATATATAAATTAAGAAAACAGTTTCCAAGAGAAATATAGATATGTATGATGTCACTTGAGCTCTGTTCTCTGAGACGGGGCGCAATTTATAACAAAGCAAACGAACATACCGTTAGGAAATCTTTTTGGGTCACATGATTTGTCTTGCTTGTGTACGGGGAAATTCTATAAATAAAATAAACACGGAAAGAGCAAAAAGAAGAAAAAGGAAGGGCCAGTCGAGCAAAAAGCCTTGGTATGTAGGCACAGCTATATTGTAGTTCTTTTCCTTATTAAAGGATTATATTTTCAAAAAAGTATACTCTTTATCTTTTCTTACCTACTAACACCAATCTTTTTCAGAATAAAGTCTCACCATTGTGTATTGTGTATACTACTTTGTGGCCAGACGAAAACAGAGATCAGATTTCGGGGTGCGACTAAAAAATATCTTGGAAACTAAAAGCTCCAAAGCTCTTCCAAAAAACCAAATCTCATTAAACACGACTCTACTAACATTTGCCTGTGTGTGGGAAAACTAGATATCATTTTACTATATTGTCAAAGTTTGAAACTTTTGACTAGTAAGAGCACTCTGTCTGCCAACTTCTATTCCTTTGTTTGAATCCTCCCGGCAACATTTCTCTCAAATCAAGTTTGCTAACATGAACATCATCTCCTTTGCGATTTTCATCCTTTTGGCGCCGTTTGCCAATGCTGAGAGATATATCAAGTCATCATCCTTGTTGACATGTATGGAGAACTCCCAATTCACGGCGTCTCACTTTGACGTAATTTTCTACCCTGATAACAATACCGTTAATTTCGACGTTACTGCCATCTCCAATATTGATGCCTACGTGACAGCCCAAGTCCTGTTGATTGCATACGGTCTTAATGTGATTAATCGTACTGTTGAGTTCTGCTCCTTGTGGAAAACAATCTGTCCGTTTACTACCGGACATATGGACTTATTGTCAAATCAGGCAGTGTCCGACGACATCACAAAACAGATCCCTGGTGTTGCCTACACTATTCCAGACTTGGATGCCAGGGTCAGAGTATATCTTTACAACTCAAATAATTCACAGCCTTTGGCCTGTGTTGAGGCTGTGTTAACCAACGGAAAAACTGTCCAGACGAAATATGCATCGTGGCCAATTGCAGCGATTTCTGGATTGGGTGTCATCACTTCCGGTGTTGTTTCTGTAATCGGTCATTCTACAACCGCAGCTCACATTGCTTCGAACTCGATGTCTTTGTTTATCTACTTCCAAACATTGGCTGTGACTTCTATGTTGGCTGTGGCCAAAGTTCCACCCATCGCGGCAGCCTGGGCTCAAAACTTTCAATGGTCTTTAGGTATTGTCAAGGTTTCCTTTGTACAAAAGCTTGCAAATTGGTATGTCCAATCTACTGGTGGTACTGCAACCGATATTATCAAATCTCCTTACTTATCAGTTTCAGTTCAAAAGGTGAAGAGATCAGCAGAAGCATTTTTGCAACATTTGTATTCTGAATCCAAAAAGGATAATCAATTGACCTTATTCAGTAAGAGAGCCATTACTCTTGACTCCGAAGACTTTGGTTATTCTGACAGCTTAGACAGCTCCTACTACACCATTGATGAAAATGATACAGATTTGTCCTCGAAGATTTTGATCTTGAGAGGTATTCAGAGAGTGTCATATTTGGCAGGTATTGAAATCACCAACTTGTTTATGACTACGATATTCTTCTTATTATTCTTTGCCTTTGTGATGGTCGTTTGTTTGTCTCTTTTCAAGGCTATCATTGAAATTTTGGTACGTTCAAAGATGATGAATGAAGGAAAGTTCAATGAATATAGACAACATTGGTCTCACATTGTCAAGGGCGCATTATACAGATTGCTTGTTATAGCATTTCCTCAGATTGGAGTCATGTGCCTTTGGCAATTAACTAGAAGAGATTCAGTTGCAACGGTTATTGTTGCTGTCTTTTTACTAATTGTTGCTGTTGTCTTGTTGTTCCAAGCAGCGATTAGAGTTGTAATTTTGGGAAGAAAATCAGTCAGACAATTCAAAAATCCAGCATACTTGTTATATGGTGATGGTGCATTTTTGAATAAATTTGGATTTATTTATGTCCAATTCAGAGCAGACTGCTATTTCTTTGTTCTTGTGGGTTTGGTATATATCTTTGCCAAGTCCTTGTTTGTTGCTGTATTGCAATCACATGGTAAAGTTCAATCGCTTATTGTTTTCTTCATTGAGCTCTTTTACTGTATTGCAGTCTGTTGGATAAGACCTTTTATGGATACGAGAACAAATGCATTCAATATTGCAATCTCGGTGATCAATACCATCAATGCGCTTTTCTTTGTCTTCTTTTCCTATGTTTTCAAACAGCCACATATTGTTGCGTCAATCATGGCTGTGGTCTATTTCATTTTGAATGCTGCCTTTGCTTTGTTCTTGTTAATTTTCACTATTGTTACGTGTGTCTTGGCCTTGGTATACAAGAACCCTGATACTAGATACCAACCTATGAAGGACGACAGAGTTTCATTCTTGCCAAGATTTGACAACCCAAAGCTGGGTTCTACTGCTAAGAATGGTACCGATATGGAGTTGATGGCCTTAGGTGCTACTGCAATGAAAGGGCATGAGCATGGAGGTAAACCAGGCAACATTTATGATGATGATTCTGTGGTTGATGAAGAAACTTACAGCCGCTTCACGGATACTGGTAAGGACAGAGAAGCCCTGGAATCTTCCAAGAGAGATTCTTATTATTTGGAGAGTATTGAACCAACACAGCCCTCTTCAACAATTGTAGGAAATCCAAATGCGGCGATGGGAAATCTCAATACAGGTTATGGACATAGCTCATTTGCTACTAACAGAACACCTGCTCAGAACAAGCCGTACCATGGAGCTTACCTGAATCCACTGTTCAATTCTAGGAATCAAGGCGGAAGTTACATATAGGACCATATTCTAAATTTTCAAAAAATGGCTATTTTATACTTATTTTCACAAAATATACTTTTTCTGTACTTATTCGCTAAGATTTTATTTCATTTTGGCAAAATTTGGGCTTACCGAATATGCTGTGACGGAAAATATTGATCCAAGTGATGCTTTCGCAATCACTTTCATTACTAAAAGTAGAATCGCGTTTGGCTATTCTAGAAGGAAGTTCAAACTCACTTTTCCCTGTTTCTGTTTCACCATTTTCACTTGTACGAGATTTATACTCAATAGTATTCAACTCTATTATATCCGACAATATTCTTGTGTATGTGGGATTGGAGGTTGTGCCTTTTTCATCCAATTTTATTTTACTTTTGCTTCTTCTTAGCATGGTATCTTCCACAAGTTCATCAGATTTCAAAAGTTCTGCTCCATAATATGATTTGAGATCATTCGCCCAGTATTCTATATTTGATAAATGAGACAGTGGAGGGTTCTTCTTAGAAATATTTTGCAATCCATTTAATTTGGTTTTAAATTCGTGAATAACCTGTGATTCATATTTCACCTCACTTTTCTTAGACTTCTGTTTTTCATTGCTATTGGAGTGTGTCGGTAACCACTGCATAGAGGTATTGTTCTTGAACTTGATACAAAGGCCAGCCAAGTGATCATCAAAATCGTTAATACAAAATGATGAATGAAGTAGATTTTTGTAATTGGAAATTCTAGTCCATTTACTTGCCAAACCAACAAAGAACCGTGAAGATTTTTTAATATCGTTCCTCAATAAATTGGTGTTGGTGGATGAAATGTAATTCTTCGTGATCATTTGTCTGTCATCCAAGGAATTAGTAATAAATACATAAACCATAATCGGGTACTTTTCAGTTATGATACTCCCAAAAACAAGAAACTGCGTTGATGATAATAAAAGCAAGTTGTTTAAGAAACTCTCCTCTGTAGATGACATTTTGTGTGTCGTGTTTTGTAAGTAATCTTTCGGAGTAACTAAATAGTTATAAAAAAGTTTCATTACTGATGGAATTCCCTCGAAGAATTTGGAACTGAAAGATGAATTGGCCTTCATTAACAGTTCGTTGGTTAAATTAAATAAGAATAAAATTTTTACATACCTTGGTAATAATAGTTGTTTCTGTGGTCCAGTGTCTTGAGAACTAAACGGAAGAGTATATCTATCCAAGTTATTTAAATTTAACTTCAAAAAAGTGCCAGCTGTCAATAAGGAATTGGGAATTATAATTAAGTTTTTAATCTCATTTACTGTTGTAATAGTTTTCTTCGTGTTTATGGGAAAGGTTGACTTCAAATTCTTCAGGGGATCAGCCACGGCTTGGAGTATATATTTTTTGTGCCACAAGTCGGTGGTAAGCTGTGGTGGGAGGAGCAAAGAATAACAAGGGAAAACAGTTGCTATTATCCCCATAAAAATAAGCTTCATGGATATCAATTCTCAAGAAGAAATATTCATGCGTTCCTATATTTATGGGTTTCTTACTTTTGTGGTTGTCACTCACAAACAAAAAAAATTCTTTGCAACCATTAAAACGTATACACAATTATCTTATTTTTCCTTGTCACATCAATTTTATCATCTATTTCGTACATTTCACCAAGTTCATTAAGATAAAATTCACGAAGGGGCTTGCCAGTATGCGGATCGAGTAGCTCTTGTGGGGTTGGGGCTTTTAATGGAGCATTATTGTATTCCTTGACCACCCCCTTTTCACTAAAATCAAAGTTTATATCATCCAATAAGTTCAATCTCGATATGTATAATGTTGTTAAAAACATTGTAAGATTAGCAACCCATAAAAATGTAGAAATAATTATTAACGCTGAAAGTGCTCTCCGCATTCCACAGATATTATCTTGGGCAGAACAACTCATGGGAATCACATGGGCTGTAGTCATAATAAAAGAAACAATTTTCATAATTGTTGCTGCAGCACAATAGAAACTCCCATTCCTTTCTTCGTAGTCGATTATTTTGGTTATAAATAAGAGTGCAATAGCAAGTGACACTGAGCTATCCGCTATGAAGTATCGATAGAATCCCTTCTCCATCTGAGAGTCACGGTCACTTAATATTGCTGCTAGCGTGATTACCACAATTCCAAATAAGATCTCTAACAAATAGATAATATAATTAGCTGCTATTGTAAACTCCCTATCTTGAAATGGTTCAAGATGAATAAAACGACCCGCAGGGATGGATAGTATTGGTCTATTCATAACTGAACGAATCAAACCATGTTCCATTTCCTTTTGCTTAGATGTCTTGCTCTGTAAAGAGCCATGTGATGATATTCTACCTTGTTGATATGTTTTAGGATCCATTGCATGAGGTAATTCGTTATAGGAATCGGGATTAGGTATATCTATTGCATGTTCCATGTTGTATGGAGTTTGCTGTTGAGAATGATGCTTCGTTGAAACTAACTTTTCATCCTTCTCTGGGGGTGGAGGGGGTTGTCTCAATTTTTGCATTTCAAGATGGTCACCCACCCCACGGTACTGGAAGTTCTCCCTATTTCCATCGATTTTTGAAGAATACGGAGGAATGATACTTTCGAATGACACAAGGCTTGACTTCTCGTCATCTAGGTACGTAGGAGTAGCATTTCGGGATCTGTTTCTAGGTGTTATTCGTTCGTGCTCGAACCTTGAAAGATCACTAACGACCCTCACCTCATGTTTCCCATAGGGTCTAAAATTCAGCATAATTTTGCTGATGTATCTCCTTTCACCAACCCCACTAGAACTCTATCTCCTGGATTTCTTACATTTTCGCATAATCGTGTATATTTCCTAATTGAGACAAAACATCAACAAAATATTTATTCCGTTCACCATGCGTAGACTATAGTGGCAATGGGTTACAAGACCCTAAAATGTTCTCCTTCCATGCTCTTTAATCGCTTTAAGATTCAAGTGCTGATTAAAGTTACGTTTATATATTCCTTTAATTATTAATAGGGACTCAACATCATCAATAAAGTCCGATATAGTGTAATGGCTAGCACGCGACACTCTCCATGTTGCAATCCGGGTTCGATTCCCGGTGTCGGAGTTAATTTTTTAAACTTTAAATCTCCATTTCTGGAGTAAACACAAGTTGAGTGGTTGTAAAATCTCTTTCATATATACGTATTCAATTAATACAAATAAATAATGTCCCCATTTCTGTACGCAATCAAATAATAATGTAAACTCTGCAAGTAGGAAAATGAAATACACATCTTTGGTCGTGAATATTTAGGTACTTTTCAAGATCGAGATTAGCCTGGCTAGCTCAATCGGCTAGAGCGTTTGACTTTTAAAAGTCACTTATAGCGCTTTATAAGGTATCAAAAGGTTGCGGGTTCGACTCCCGCGTCGGGCTAATATTTTTACTTCCTATTAGCTGTATTTTTGAGATTTCTGTTCTGAAAGCAATTTTGAAACCATCTTCCAATATGTTACTTTGTCAGTTACATTCTTGCAGTAACAGCCTCCTTAATGTTGGTAATTGAGATTTGACAAAATCATTAATTGGAAGTCAAACAAGCATTTCCAATCTAACTATATGCCCCTGAATTCAGCGAGATTGAAAAATACATCAAGGAAAAGTGCCCTGATTTACTTGGCATCATAGCTAACTTTCGGTAAATAATCTCCAGGATAAAGACGCCGCTGGAGGTACATGCATTTGATAGTGTAGACCAGTGTTTAATTTATAGTTTTCTCAAAGTCTGATACATATGAATCTGTGACAAACCTGTAGCTCGCTCACTTTTGAGTCACAAACCCAGATGGCCACAACGTTGGACAATTGGTCCATTTTCGAGTATGAATACAACTAATTCGAAACGTGGTACATCATTTTGTTATTTGTCATACTAATTTTTTTAAATGTATATTATTGAATAATTGAATATCTGATGAACGTTGCATTATCAAAAGGAGGTTGGCGCTATTGTATTATATGATTAAGTACAGCAACAAGCAGGGATTACGAAAAGGATGAAGATGATTTTCAAAAAGAGTCCCATATATAAGGAATGTAGTGTTCATCATTAACATCAATTGGCCTATAGGCGTTCGAGGAGAGAGAGGAGTTAGTATTTGGTTAAATTGCCAGCTGCTGAGCAAGGTGGTCAAGGTTGTAAGACGATTACTATTTTGTCAGGTTATAAAACCTCGTCGGATGTCTTCAAAGAATGCCCTTGTTGTCAAAAATAAATTGAAGATGTTCTTGGTTAATAACTAAAAGTGGTCTCTATCTCCAAATTTATTGGTAGCTCACTTCTTCTTGTGGGCCAAGATGTCTTCCAAGATGTTGCTACTCCAGAATTAGCAGCTGTAGAACAATTCAATGTTAAGATTTTAGCAGGAAGTGGTCCTTATATTCAAAGACCAGGTTATGGGATCTAAACTGAAATTCCAGCAAACTTCACGCTTGAGCATATTCAGCTCCATTCAAGACATGGTAAGCGGTATCCAACAAAATCAACTGGTGAGAATTTTGCTAAAATCGTTAAGAGATTGCAATATTACAAGGGTGTATTCAAAGGTGACTTAGCATTTTTGAACGTCAAGTACTTTGTTCTGAATGAAGATGAATATGTCATGGAAAGTTCACCGACAAAGGGAAACAAGCAATACTCTGGTACAACGGATGCCCTCAGACATGGTGCTTATTTCAAAACCAGGTATGGCTCCCTTTACAATCCTAACGTAACCTTACCAGTATTCACCTAGTCTTCCAACAGAGTACACCAAACTGGTGATTATTTTGTCAGAGGATTTTTAGGAGATCAATATGGGCAGGAGAATGTTACAAAGCTCAACATTATTTCAGAAAATACAACAATGGGTGCCAATTCATTGACCCTTAAGAACAATTGTCCAGTTTGGCAAGCAAGAAACGATGCCACAAACATTTCAGCATATTCCACCAGTTATTTAGACAGTACAGTGTCCATATTCAAAAATGACAATCCGGTATTAAACATCACACGCAGCGATATCCTGAACTTCCCAGCATTGTGTGCCTAAGAATTTAATGTTAATGGCGAGTCACCCTTCTGTTCCACATTAACCAATGAGAAGTTCATTAGAACATCGTATACTCTGGACTTAAGAAACTACTACTCTAATGGGTCAGGTAACAATATGTCCCATATTGCCACAGCCCCAAAGCTTAATGCTTCTTTAGCTTCGTTGCAAGAAACTGAATCTGCAAACCAGATCCGGTTGAGTTTCGAACACGACACAAACATCGAATCTTATCTCGCTGGTATTGATATTGTTGCACCAGAAGAACCATTACCATTTAATCACATTCTATTCCCAAATCCTTTTGTTCATTACTCTATTGTTCCACAGGGTACCAGATTATACCATGAAAAATTTTTGAACGCAACGGATTCGTATGTTCGTTACATCTTGAAAAATGCTATTGTGCCAATACCAAAGTGTAATTCTGGTCCAGGTTTTTCCTGCCTCATAGATGACTTTATTTAATACCTTCAGAACATATTGAACGGCATCGATTACAACAAGAGCTGCAACCCTCCAGAAGAATTACCAACTTTCGTTACTTTTTATACTGATTACAATCCTACTGTTTACGACGCTCCTTCGGGTCCTTACTGAAAAACCTTGCGTTTTGACTAAATGTGATTTGAATTTTTTCTTCACTCGTTACATTACTTCATTGCAGGTCTTTTCTGGCCAGCATTTATATTAGAATTCATTGTGTACCGGTTTCTACATACTGTAAAACGTGTAAATCCTCATCAATTTTACACATTCTCAGTTATGGTTGAGTTAAGAGGTAACTTTGTTCTTTATCATAAAGCATTGTATTCGTGAAGTTCTATATCAGATTCACTTATGCTAGAAATCTACCCATACACATACGGACAGATTACCTCCTTCATATTGACTTCACCTAACAAACCTTACTCATCATTGGTAATTCATTCTTATCTCGTTCTCCCACATGACATGTATTCCAATATTTATCCAGGACAAATATACTACTGAAAAAACCAACTTATTTCATTATAAATATTAATGTTTCTACTTTGATTAGCATTGTTCATACATAGCTACTATATTTGACGAATTGGTATATATTGTCATACATAATGTGATGTA